>LR548927.1:0-38130 GCA_900536415.3 Caenorhabditis sp. 38 MB-2015
ACACACCAGAAAGACCGACAAGAAAGTCTCCACATGAAGAAGAACATCAAACATCGGGACATAAAGATCGGAGACTGGATATTCGTGGAAAGGAGCAAACCGAAGAACAAATTGAGTCCAAAACGAATAGGACCATTCAAAGTGGAAGGAGTGGATAAGTACAATGTGACGTACAAAACCGACCGGAGATCAGCCGTCGCCCACAAGAATCATGTGCGTATCTTCGAGAAAGTAGAAGATCAGGAGGATTCGTCGAGGTCGACTCAACTGAAAACCGAAGGTGGAAGCGCAGACGAGCCCGTCAACAAAAGTGCAATGGGAGTCAACGAGCAGAACAACATCCAACCGCGGAGATCAACGAGAATTCGAGACAAAACTGTTAGATTTTTGGTTTAATTAATTGTTGTATTAGTTTTACTTTTAGTTTAAAAAGATCGAGAGACCGATCGTTAAAAAGTAACGGAGATGTGACACGTGCCTATAAAAGGGACGTGCTCGCACTCTCTTATCAGTTTAGTTAGATAAGTAGTCTCGGTCTTACGCTTCTATTCCAATAAATATAATGTAATGTTTGGACTAGTATCGTATACATACGGGAGGATATAACAATCCAATTCCTGACCATTTTTAGTTCATATGTGGAACATATATTACTTCAACAATCTTATGAGCAGTTTCGATTCAAAAAAAATATTTAAATTTCAAAATCAAATCTGAAAAACGTATTTATTGTGGATTAAATATTGGATAGTCAATTTTGTGGAATTGCTAAATCTTCAATTCAAACACTGAAACTTCCACCATCGAACTCGTTTTTCAAAAGATTAGAAAGTACATTTTTTCAAAAATAAACACACAATCATCTAAAAAAGACAAAAAGGAAGTGTCCAAAAAAATAATTGAAAGCTTATCAACTTTGAAAAACAATTTCGTAGTGAAGTAAAAATCTCTAATGGGGTGATGCAGATGCTAAAAAAGGTGCATTTTTTAAATTAAAATACAATGCAGGAAAATCACGTTTAATTCTTTTTTACATAGGAAATGTCATTTTTTTGAATTAAACATACGTTTTTTTGAGGTTCCTGCATTGTATTTTATTTTAAAAAACGCACATTTTTTAGCATCTGCATCACCCCATAAAAGCCTCACAACAATTGGGAAAGTTGAATTTCATACTTGAAAAATTCTGGGGACTAAGGTCATGTTAGTTTCGAAATTTGAAGTTTCTTTTGACTTTGTTCTAACCTGTTCCCAGCATTTCATCCCATTCAGATTGGATTATCCAAATCATATCAGTTTTACAACCCAGCAATAATAGATTTTTTGAAACAGTCAAAACATTTTTTCATTTTGAAAAACAATAACTGAAGTATTTGTATTTCAATAATCTTTCTGAAAGATATTGAAAAAAAAACTCTGAGTTTCACATGCTCAACTTCTCTAATAAAGAATTGTTTCAAAATTGTGAACTTTATGATACTTTTAAAATGAAAAAAATGATTGTCATATAACAATTTTATACCGGTTTTCATAATCCACAGCCTCACTTCTGAATTTGGTGAAACAGTAAAATGTTAACATAACTTACTGATAACTTCCAACTATTCTAAAGATTTAAAAATAGCTGGTTCCAAAAAAAAACGTTGAAAATATTGTGATGACATTTGAACACGAAAAACTCCTCAACGATTTATTCACAGAATTTCTGAAACAGTGAAGCAGTTTCAAAGCTATAAAGAGCACAACATATTTATAAATGTCTTTTTTTACTGTTTCAAAAATTCGGTTGACTATTTTTGATCTAGACGCTTCATTGGAATTGAAGTCGAACAAATTGCAGATCACTTCAACTGGGCGAGTGGCGAGTTCCGATTAAACCAACAAATTGGCCAATATGTTGGTTTAATCAGCAATTTGCATGTTATGAAATTATTGATTTTGATTTTTCTCATCAATGATATTTTTCATCAATGATATATATACATGAGCGACATTGAAGAAAATTAGAAACAGTAAAATATTTGAAACTTTTGTTAACCCCAGGATTATTTCGACGAGTGAATTCGTTTTTTTTTTTTAATTAAATTAGCTTGTAAAAAAATGAAGCTAAATATGTTTTGGAAGATGAATTTTTGAATAAAAAATAGTTTTTTTGAGTCACACAGTTTTGAAAAGAAATTTTTTTGAGTCACACAGTTTTGAAAGTTTACGTTCTTCAAACTTTTATATTTTGCGCTATTTACTGTTTCAAATTACTTTTATCATTTGGTGAAATTCTGAGAAATGTGTTGCGTTGTTTCTGATTTCAAGAAATCGTATTTCCTGAATTTTCTTCTGAACATTATCATTTTTTGTCAAGTACTTTAGTAAATCTCAAAATTGAGCTCCGAAGCTGAAACAATTGCTCAAATTTGAATTTGTAGGTTAATAGTTTTTAGTTTTCTTTTTACTTTTATTTAGCATGAGCAATATGGACAATTTCTGTTATCCACAGTTAGTGTGCTAAAAAATGAAATCACACCGACTATATCATATTTTTGAAACAGCGAAAATCTGCAAATTTGTAAATACAATTCATAAAATTTCTGAAACAGCAACAAAATGAAAATTATTTTGAAATTTCTAAAATTATTACTGCCTGGATATCGAAAATGAGAATACTACTGTTTCAAAGGGAGTAAAAATTGTGCCTGTTCTGAACTTGTCACTTGAACTGATAACTCTTTGAGACAGAAAAGAATAAGTTTTTTAACAACTTTTCTTATGTCCATTTTTTTCGAACTTCGAAATTTACTGTTTCAGGGAATTTTCAAAATATTTCGACTATTGAGTTTGTTGATAGTTGAATATAGTATTTTTATCTTTTTCAGTTTCAAAGTGAGACGCTCGTAAACATATTTTCAAGAATAATTACTTGAAATTCTTTAAATTTGATAGATTAGTTGACGCTGTCAAAAAAAAATGTAAAGAAGAAATCAAACCTCAACTTATCAAGTAAATTGTTCCATCAAGAAGATACTTATATATACAGTACTCCATATCTCTTTCACTGTATTAACAATCGCATAGATTTTATTTACAAATTTCTCAATACATACATACATTCTCCAACTTATTCGAATCCCTTCGCCTCTTTTACAATCTTGGCATTGTTCCAAATCATCGTTCCACTTTCCGGCGATTTCGCAGCGACAATCATTGCTTGCGCGACTTGTGTAGCAGTGCTCGCCAAATTATCAGAGAACAATTTGAAGGGTGTCAAAATGATTTTGGCGAGAACTTCGCCATATCGAACTTCTTGTCTTTCTCGATTCACCTCGATCAATCCAGGTCTCATGATAACTAACTTCTCGAATCCTATTTCCCTGACTTCACGCTCAACTTGACCTTTTGTTTTAGTGTAGAGGAATGGTGATGATTCGCTGGCAATTGACGCTGAAACCAGGACAAACTGCTTGACACCTGAAATACAATTTTAACTTTTCTTCAATCACAACTCTAAAACTAACCATTCTTTTTAGCAAGTTTAGCGGTATTCACCACATAATCATGATCCACTTTATACCATCCTTCGGCACTCCCCGCTTTAGCACGAGTAGTTCCCAATGCACAAAATCCAACATCCACCTTTTCGAAACTCGCGGCATGCTCTTCCAACTTGTCGAAATCTATCGTTTGTTGATCCTGAGAAACACATTTTTTGTCAAGAGCGTCATTTTGGGAGCGTGACTTACAAATTTTTCACCCTGCGCATTATCAACGTTGCGTCTAGCTAGAATCACAATCTTCTGGAAGTGCTGAGTTTCGCCGAGAATTCGAACAAGTTCAGCTCCTACGCCTCCGGTGGCTCCAACCACAAATGCGGTTGACATTGCTGGAATTGTGTAAATTTTATTTGAATATGAGCTATACAATCTTCAAGAATATACATAAAACTCCTTGAAATAATTCACTGTTTCAAAAAACTTGTAACTTCTGACAGAAATGTGTTGTAATAGTGACTGCAGTTTTGCTGATTTTGTCAGATTAAATATTTGGTTCACTCAAACTTTTATTTTTTTAATGTTTCAGAAGATGTTTCCTAGTAAGATGTTCAACTGAAACAAGAGTACTCCGATGTTGGAAATAGAGTTCTTGAATATAGCTTTGTGTAAAATTTTCACAAATCGGTAACACTATTGATCTCAGGGAAATGAAAGCTCCGGAGCCGCACCAATTCATTTGATTTCTCCCGAGCTACACCGATGTTTCTCCGGAGCTACTCCAGAATTTCACAAAATTTCTCCAATTCACTCCGGAGTAGCACCAAAACTTTTTTCTCCGGAGTAGCTCCAGAGCGCACTCATTTTTCTCCGATTCTTACTGGAGTAGCTCTAGAGCGCACTCTACTAGCACCACTTCTCTCCGGAGTAGCTCCGGAGTTCACCAATTCTCTCCAAATTTCTCTCGAGAAAAACAGGGAGCTTTCTCCGGAGTTAAATTGGTGCGGCTCCGGAGCTTTCATTTCCCTGAGATAATTTATAAATTTTTACTCTGAAAATTCAGGTTGGTGTTTATTGTTAACTTGAATTTTACCTCTTAAGCTACATGATCCAACTTTTTATTATATGGTTTTATTGTTCCGGGAAGCTTGGAAGGTCGCCGTTTTTTCCTAGGGCCTATTCAGGGAAATGAAAGCTCCGGAGCCGCACCAATTTAACTCCGGAGAAAGCTCCCTGTTTTTCTCGAGAGAAATTCGGAGAGAATTGGTGAACTCCGGAGCTACTCCGAAGAGAAATGGTGCTAGTAGAGTGCGCTCTAGAGCTACTCCAGTAAGAATCGAAGAAAATGAGTGCGCTCTGGAGCTACTCCGGAGAAAATTGGAGAAAAATGAGTGCGCTCTGGAGCTACTCCGGAGAAAAAAGTTCTGGTGCTACTAGTGAATTGGAGAAATTTGGTGAAATTCTGGAGTAGCTTCGGAGAAACATCGGTGTAGCTCGGGAGAAATCAAATGAACTTGTGCGGCTCCGGAGCTTTCATTTCCCTGAGTATGTTGGAGGTGGCCGAGTTTATTCGAATAGTTCTCTCGGACAAATATTTTTATTTTTTCGTGTTTTTACTGTTTTATGATGTTTCAAAATTGATTTGTTAATATTGAAAAGAGAATAAATTTATCAAAATCTTACTTTTTGATTATAGTCGAAAATTCAACGTTTGACGAGAATGTTACAATTTTTGTTTAATCTACGGGAAACTACAAAATATCGCAGTATATAAAGATAAGCGATTATTTTCAACTCTGAATCTCAGTTCTCAAGTTTTCTTGAAACAGTATTTTTCATCACTCTTCGAACTGTTAAAAATAATTTTAAGTGCCACGTGTAAATAATGCGGAAATGTAAAATTAGAAAGATATTCAAAGTATTTCAACTTATGAACAATACAATTGAAAAGCAGTTCAAAATTTACAATAAAATAGTTTTATTTACAAAAAATAACATCATGGCTTTTAAAAATGTGTCAATTTTAAATTAAGAATAGCATAAATATAAAATGTTTTTTTTTTTTTGTTAACTCATTCGAATCCCTTGGATTCTTTCACAATTTTCGAATTGTTCCAAATCATCGTTCCACTTTCCGGCGATTTTGCCGCAAGAATCATAGCTTGTGCGATTTGTGTCGCCGAGCTTGCCAAATTATCAGAAAACAACTTGAAGGGTGTGAGCACCACTTTGGCGAGTGTTTCACCAAATCGCGTCTCTTCACGTTTCGCCTCGATTAATCCAGGTCGCATGATGACAAACTTTTCGAAGCCGATCTCTCCAACTTCGCGCTCAACTTGACCTTTTGTTTTAGTGTAGAGGAATGGTGATGATTCGCTGGCGATTGACGCTGACACCAGAACAAACTGCTTGACACCTGGAATTTCAGTTGAGCACATATTATATCAAAACCGGTACTCACCATTCTCCTTAGCGAGCTTGGCAGTGTTGAGCACATAATCATGATCAACTTTGTAGAATCCATCAGCTCCGGCTTTGGCTCGAGTAGTTCCCAATGCACAAAATCCAACATCCACTCCCTTGAAACTGGCGGCATGCTCTTCCAACTTGTCGAAATCAACTGTTTGTTGATCCTGCGCAAAGATAATCGTGATTGTGCACAGTTAAATGGGCGTAGCTTACGAATTTCTCTCCTTGCGCAGCATCAACGTTGCGTCTGGCAAGGATAACAACTTTCTGGAAATGCTGCGTCTCACCGAGGATTCGAACAAGTTCGGCTCCAACAGCTCCGGTGGCTCCAACTACAAGTGCGGTTGACATTATTGTAGGTGTGTTTCTGGAAAAAAAAAACGTATCGCATGATTTTGTGAGGGTGCATATATTTGAGGTATTCAAAAGTTTGTTCAACTTCTGTTCAACAAAAACTATATAGGAAATTCTGGAAAAAGTTCTCATTTATTTACAGACAAACAAAAAATTTGGCTAGAAAGAGCCAATCATCGATTCATATAATTGCTCTAAATCTCCAAATTCTCGCAAAACTTCGATATTTTCCTCACGATTCGCATTAGGGCGAGATTTCAATTTTGACATTTCAACAATCAATTTGGCGTAGAGATCATTTTTGAGGATTTGAAGTTGTCGTGAGTCGGATGCGAATATCGTCAGGCGATAATAGGTGGATTCGCGGGAAACAGCGATTCGCATCAAGTCGTCGTTTATTGCGAATGTTTGTTCTTGCTCTTTGAGCTCATCTTTGAAATCCACACCGAGAATCGCGCGAAAAACATGACTGGTCGATACCGTATCCGGGCACCCATTTATGAGATCAATAAGATGATGTGGAAGGCGGAGAGAGAATTCGAATGCGAGGCGGGTCGCGTCGCGGTCCGCGATTTTTGGCGCAGGTTGGAGCAAATCCCAATTTGTGAAGGAGATCGGGTCGAGGTTGATGTGAAAGACTTTTTCAAAATCATCAAGTTCAATTTTTCTGGTAATAACGAAGTTGAAAATTACAGGCAACTCAAGTTCAGACACTTTCAGCTCGTATGATTTCGATGTTCCTGGAAGCATCGTGTCCAACTCCAGTGTTTCAGACATTTGTGCTGAAAAAAAAACTCATTGAAAAGTTTCAGAGTAGAAGATTTCCTACTTTTTTGATAATTTTTGTACACCGGCGAGCATCTAACAGTCATTTTCCAATTTCGCATTTCCAAATCGGTTGAATTCTCAACGGTCATCGTGATTATCATCGATCCATTGTGTAGATAATGAGCTTTGGGGAATCGTTTAGGTCCCGACGCGACACGTTTACTGTAGCACAGTTCCATTTGGCGGCAGATTAGGATCGTTGAACGAATCTGAATAAACAATGCTACTTACAAAGTGGGCCATATTATTTTTTTTCAATTTAGATGTTGGATAAAATTGGAATAAAGTGTAGAGAATATTGTTCTCACTTTTGAGCCATGAATTTTGGCACAAAATATGTATATATATATATTTTTTTTTAAATATAGATTAAAAGTCTCACCTCTCGCGCCACGTCATCGATTTTCTGTGCTTCTCTTTGAAGATTCTCGTATTTTTCTATCAGCATATTTTGGTCAAATTGAGAATTTTTACCCGAGGCCGATTGGTAATCATCAAACGAGTCGTCGCGCTGAATAGCCGAGTTTCCTATTTCTTCAGGTGAATCGGCGTCAAAGTCAAAACCCATATCATCGTCGTCATCCATGCTGAGAAAAAATCAGGCTTTTTTCTAAAAAAAAAAGAAAGACATTTTTACAGTATTATTTACTTTGTTTGGATCTCGTTATTCTGGACAAACCTCAAAATTTAATTTTTCTCATTTTCTCATATTACTCATTTTATACTAAACCTAATATTCGAACATTTTTTGAAACAGGAAACTTCTGAAAATTGGTTTTGTTTTAGAATTATCTGGTTTGAAAACATCTACAGTTAATGTACAGTACACGAACTTCAAACACAAGACAAGAAAAATCAAAAATATTACTCTGGTACACTTCTACCAGTTTCAGCTACAAAACAAAGTTACAAAAAAAATCATAAATCTCTATTTATCACAATTTAGAACAAAATCACAACCCGTAGGAAAATTACAGTAATTCGGCAAGTAGATATGCGCATTAAAAAAATGACTAGATAAGTGACAATTTTTGTAATATTTGCATAACAGCCTCATCGTTTTGTGCCAATGATCTCAGGTCTTTAATGACAAAATCTAGGCGGCGCTTGGTTTTGTCTGAGACATAGGCTCGTTTGAGAAGTCCGCGCAGTGTTGAGCGAATCTGAAATTGATGAGATCGTGAATTGTGACTCACAATTTGTGAGGTTGTTTTTGGGGAATCGAAATTACCTCTTCGTGGATTTCAAAAAGAAACACAATGTTTTCGAGAATCGATAGAGCTATCATTGGGTCGTTGGCAAAAGCAAGCAATTTGGCCATGACATTATCGATACATTGATCGACGTGGGCTCTGTAAAATTTGAAGATTGATCTCATAAAAACGGATTTTTGGATTATTTACGTATTACTGTTTCAATTCTTTTTGAAATTGAAAAAAAATTCAAAATGTTTCACTAGCTTTTCATTTTGTGTACGTTTCAAGAACTACTCTTCAGAATTTTTCACAAAGTAAAACTGTTCAATTTTTTGAAGAAACTTATTATTCAAAGTGCTGAAAAATAACTCAAAAAAAAATGTCTGAAAAATTGTCATGTAAAAACGAAACTAAGCTTATATGAAGCACACAATGTTTTATCATCATTTTTTAGACAAGTAGAGTGTAGTTTGTTTCTATGCAACATTTTTTGTTACGAAACGAGTCAAAAAATTTTTAACTTTTTTTTGCATGAAAATTTTTTTACTGTTTTTGAATATCTATGAGGTCTGAATCAAATCTGAGATTTCAGTTCATAAGAATTAATTATGCCTTGGCCTATGGATCTGCAATTTGAGAAATTTGAGAACTGTAAAAGAACTTGTTGAAAATAAAATCAGGGAAAAATTGAGAACCTATTACTTTAGAAGTAGTGTACTAAAAGGATACAATTTTATCTTTCAAAAAACTCACCCAAACTCCAAATCTCCAGCATACAAAACATCATTGGCTGTAATGTTACTCGCATTCTCTGAACTGTGTACAGATCGACGTGTCGCACAAAGATATCGAAGACAATTAATGAACATCTCAGCCAAACTTTTCGGCTCTTTACTCCAACTTTCTTTGTGACTGAAAAAATGATTTTGTCAGAGGATCTGAGCGATAAAAAAGACTTCCATTTTCGAATTCGTTTTTCCCCTCATTTGGTGAAACTTTTAAAACTCGGTAAAATTCGATATTTAAGCTGCAAGCCAAGGAATTGAGGGAGTTACTGTTATGAGACCTTATAAGATGCTAAAATGAAAATGAAGTTTTGAATATGAAAAAACTGTTTGAAACGTGTGCTATATATTTTTTATAATTTAAATCTATTGATTATTGCTTGGAAGATGAACGCAAATGTACGTTGTGAGCTTTTAAATTATCAAACATGTGAGAAGTATTCTACAAACAATGAAAAGTTTTTTTGGAAGATTATTTGTCAGGTCTAGAATTCTTTCGAGGATTCTGAAGAATTAGAAAATTTTGTGACTGTAAGATTGTCAGATATTTTAGAATCCTGATACAACTCTCAGTTTCTGTATCAAAATGAGAATTTTCATTCAAAAACTGGGCGTTTCATAAAGGCTAATGCAAGATATTAGAGGACTGCTATAATAATGATAAAATTTACTATTTCAAAATATGTATACAGATTTGTCGACATTGCAATTATTGCTATTCGGTTTTTCGATGTAATTGGCTTTGTTTTTTGAAATTTTCTTTATCTTATATTTCATTCGGCATTCTTACCTTTGAAGAAATCTCCAAATCTTGTCAAAGTAGTAGAGTTGCGTTTTTTGTGGGGGGTCCGGAATGAGAATAAGACTAGCCAAAAATTGTGAGAGATACGGAAGAATTTCAGCAGCTGACATGGTTTCGGTCATCAACTCCAAAGTAGCGATACATTTTCGAGTCGTGGAATCTAACTGGAATCATTAAAAATAGGAGATATGAGGTGAAGTTGCAACCTACCTGCGGTAAAAAATTGGCTAAAATGCAAAGTTGCGCATTTTTCATCATATTCCTGAATCGTTTTGTTGGTTCATGGATGGCAGGTATAGTCACAGCTAAATTAGTAATACAAATTCGCAAAAATTCCGACTTCTTTGAACCGGATTTCAAATTCATACTGGAATCCAACGTCAAGTCAATGAGCAAATACACCACTTTTTCCACGATTTTTTGACGGAGACCAAGTTCGGCGCGGATTTTTACCAGCAGTTCGACGCTTTTCATCTTGTCTTTTCGGGATTTGAGATCGAGAATGGTGAGAGTTTCAGCTATCAGGTTTTCAGAAAGACTTGACTCATCGGTAACATCGAATGGTAGACTTTTCCCGAGGATAACACATTGATCAATAATCTGAAAAAAGTGGAACTTGGTGTGAACGATTATAGATTTTTGTGACTGGAAAAAATTGTCTTGGTTTCCTCTATGTAGTACACGAGTACCTCATTTCGAGAACGACTTCTCAATATTTGAGAATCTCACTCACTGAAAAAATGACATCTACTAAACATGTGAAAAAACTTTTGAAACAGTAAACTTTCTCATTCTAAATAAAATAATTCTCACCAAGTTTGAAACCGACAAGTCATCCACTTCTGATCTCTTGAACTTCTTTTTCAAAATCTCCAGAAACTTTGTCGCTGACGTTGGCGTCAATTCAAGAAGTGTTATGAAATTCGAATTCTTCAGCATGGCTATGGTGTCCTCAGTGTTCTCTAAGAATGCTGCCATCAATTCCACAATTTTTTCAGCATATTCTTCATCTTTCGATCTTTCATCTCGTTCTAATCGCATCATTTCCATCTCAATAATTTTGCCAACATCTTTTTGGGTATAATACTTGCAGATAAAAATGGACCACTGAATGGAGCAGTTCAAAAACTTTTCGAAATCCGAAATGTTTGCGATTCTCAACCAAACCGACTTTTTCACCATATCTCGATCAGATTCCACCGGTGGGTATTCACTATATCGCCTTCCTAGCGTGATTAGCGGAGTCTCGTAGTCATCTTCTAACGAGTAGATCATTTCAAGGATTTCAGTCGAATGAACCGCGAGATACTTCGAAGGCATTCCTTCAATACACGCGGCGACTAGGATGAAAATCTTCTCATCAATTGGTTTCTTTCTGCAATACGCCCAAAGTGGCGCCAAATCGTCAATGGTATGCGAGCCATAGCTGACACATTGAACTATCCATGAAATGGTTTGGATGACAAGGTTTTGCTTTTGGCGGGCAATTTTGTCGAGGTTTCGAGGAATTCCGATGGAGAGAATGTCTTTCGGCGCCTGGAGCCAGTCATGGAGGAGCCGCCAGTGAGGAGAACGATCAGTCGGATCGATGTGCATGGCGATGCGGGAGATGTAAACACGAGCGAACATTGAGAATTGGTCAGTGGGAAATGCTGAAAAAATGGAATTTTTATATTGAAGAGCTCGGAAAATATTTTATATTTTTTTGTAAAATATACGTTATTTTGGGATTTTTTTGGTTTCAGTGGTTTTTAAACTATCTTATCGATTTTTTATTCTGAATTTGAGAAAATTTAAATAATATTTTTTACTGTTTCAAACTTTTTAGATATTCTTATTGGTTTTGTTCTGGTTGATTTTGCTAAATATCAGTGGGATGTACTTTTTCATTTAAATCTTTGTTTTAATTGCCAACTTCCCATTTTTTTAAAGAATAGATTAGTTATAAACAAACTTTCAGCGGCACCCTGGGTGGCCTATGTTCCAAAATACACTCTGGGTTTGAGGTCCGAAAAACACTCTTTAAAATTTTTTTTTTGCATTTTTTTTTAAATTTTTAAACCTTTTTTTCTATTTGCAAATTTTACACAGCGATACTGAAAATTTTCAGAATACACCCTGGATTCTTATGACTCCGGTGGAGATATGGTTATAAATTTACTGTTTTGGATTTTTTATTAATACTGAACAGATACAGAAGTGCGGTTTGTCACGGATAAATTTTGGATCATAATTTTTTTTAAAGAACTCACTTGAACACATCGACGCTAATCTTTCTAAATTGATTTTCATCTTTGAGCTATCCAAAAATCGAAGACATCTGATCATGGAAGTTTCTACTGCAAAAACAACATTTTCTAGCATGAAGTCACAATATTTACTTACCATAAAAACGGGGTATTATATCATCTAACTCAGATACTTTGATAAACCAATTCGTAGCTACATCTTTGATGTTTTGCGGAATATGATCAGAGTTGAAACTGACAGGAAGTTCGGTTTGACGAGTTTGAATTCTTGTCTGAGAGATGGAAATTCTTGTTTTTAACTATTATAGAAAGTAAAGTTTTACCTCATTCGCTTTTTCAAAAAGACGATCATAAACTAGGGTTCCAAAATGATCAAGGATGTCGATAGCTTGAAGCCAGGAATAGGCAAATTCGTTGGAATCAGCATGAATAGTTTGGAGAAGTTCAACCACTTCAACCACTTTTTTGAAACATTCAACACGTTCTCCTTTCAGCCATAATCGACTCAAATTGTCACGGATTTTCGAAAATTCTTGGCTCAACTGCTGCACTGATTTAACAGCACGTTTTTTGCTATTCTCCGAGTTTGGACTTGCTTCGAGAAGAGCTTTTACTTTTGCGCGTGTTATTTCAGCAGGAGTCAGGCAGAACTCTTTAGGTCTTGTTAGATTCGAAATTTTCGCACGTCTATTTCGCCATGGTTGAAAATCAGGTAGCTCTATATCGAAACCAGTTCTATAGACATGTTTCTGCTCTAAAGTGTTGTCCAAGGAATGTGATCGAGGTTTTATCTCTTCAACTGTGACTGGCTCATCCAACTCGTTTTGATCTCCTGTAGCACCAAGTGGATCTTGGAAATCATACGAAATCTCTTTCTCAACAGCTTTTGTTTCCGATTTTTTCAACCAACTCGCTTCAAACTTCTTCACCTCTTCTAACGGATGATTTATCGCTGTGATAATTGTTGCCAAATTTATGCGAAATTTTTCCACATTTTTCTTCACCCTCCACGGTGTCTCCGACATCTGTAAAATTGTTTTTATTCGAAAAATTGAGAAAAAAAAAACAAAAAATAAAAATAATTTTTTGTCCGAGAGAACTACACAGCATTGGCCTAGCAACCGACAAGTCCTCAAGAGTTAGTCCCTCCATTATTTTCTGTTTTTTTTTCCTTTTTTACGAACGAAAAAGTTTTCGGCAATTTTCAGAGCTTCGTTGTTGTAACAATAAAATATGTCGCCTCATTGTTATCAAAATGCACCGTCCTCTATACATTTTTGTAGTCTTCATATGTGTAAGATTTATTTATTTTGCTATAACTATCAACAAAAGTTTTCAGACCACCTATTCCAAAATCAACTGCAACATTCCTCATAAAATTTGCATATTTTATCCAGAGCAACAATATCCAGTAATTGAAGTCGGTTTCGAAACAAATGAAAGCCATATCACCTTAGAAATCCTGCATCATCGTCTAGAACAAGGTCACCACGTGGCAGTTTCATATTCAAACGATGCTCAAGTGGTGAGAAGAATTATGTATAATTTTTTCATAAGTTTAGATCTTGTAGGGAGATGACGTCGTGGTGTACTGTGGTCGAAATCAGACGGAAAATGTTGAATCGAGTGTTCTGGAGATGTTTGTAAATATGGGGATTTCGAGAAATACGGATTTTTCAACACCACAAATACTAGGAAATATGATTTGGCAGTCAGGAAAACCATTCTATGCAGAACCGTTGGAGTACAAGCAGAATGGCGAAGAAACGTACTGTAGAATACGGTAGGTTTTAGTTTGATAAGCTCGCTGTCGGGTTACTGTAGTTTCAGTTGTTTTAAAACATCAAATATTCAAGGTACCAGTTTTTTGAATAAATTTTCGATTGTTGTGAACTTCTCTAACCCATGAAACTTAATTATGATATAATAATAAGTCAAAAGCCATTGACATGAAGGAAAATATTTACCCTCACCACACCGATCAAGTTTTTAAAGCCGCGTTTGGTCCTAGAGACACCCAGACAATTGAAAAATAATATTTTCAACTAAAAAATTCAAAATCGAGCAAATAAGTTTGTTTGCTACTTTGAGAAAAAAAACAATTCGTCTGAACTACGGCTTGTGAACATTGCCGTCAATTAAACCAGATTTTACGTGTCACATGATCCACAAGACCGATTTTCTTTCAATTTTGAAAATTGCGGTTTCGAAATTATTCACTCAGGAAAATCTGAAACTAGGGTGACCCTGAAACTAGGTAGCTATTACAAATCCGACACCGAATTAGTCTTCAAAAAAAACCATAATTTTTTCCAGCCACCAAACTTCGGAAATCTTCTCCATCCTCAACTCCACCAAAGGGCATCTTCTGATCTCGCAAGGTCCCTGGCTCAATCGATTCGCCCTACCAAGTCGCGAAGCCTTCGATCTCGGATTCTTCGATTTTCAAAACTCTGCTTCTAGAAACCATATGTTCCTAATTTCTCTCATAACTTATTATGTTTATTAATGGAAAAAAGTGGAAAAACTGATTTTCAACCGATCCAAGCATTTTTCAATAAATCATTTAGTTGATCTTCGGTGACTCGTTTTCCTCGAGAATTTTGATATTCTCGCGCAGTTGATTCTGCTGAAAAATGCAGAAATTTAATATTTTAAATATAATAAAAGTGATCACTTACAGTACCACGGTAGAAAAGCTGGATGTGGGTCAGTTTTTAATTCCAGATAAAAATTTTCTTCCGAATTTCTTGGCTGGAAGAATAGGCCGGAAACTTGTGCGCAAACCACTAGGAAAATCCACCATAATAACATTTTACCTGGAAAAACTGAATTGGTCCAGAATTAGAAAGAAATCTGAAACCCTCATGAAAAATTCAGAAATAGAAAGAATGAAATCATTGTCTCCTCCTCCTCCTCTTTTTTTTAATTATTGTGATTTTTGTTGGCCTTACAAGATAAATGACAGGAAGTCACGCACATTTTTGATTGATTTTTGACGTTTCAAATTTTTTCCCTCGAAGTGCACTGGAAATCCTTGAAATTCAAAAAATTTCATTGCCGCTACAAGAAAAGTGGTACGGTGGGCAGCCATGTGTGCAAACACCGCATACACGTCAGAGGTTTTTATTTTTCATTTTTTCGCCTTTTTTCAACTTTTTTCACAAAAAAAGTGGTTGAAATTACAGAAAACTTGGAAGATGATGAACTTTGAGGTTAGCACGTCAAAACGTAAGTGTATTTTGAAAAAATTTCAACATTTAATCGATAATTTACAGAGATTGGCGTTGGTTTGACGGCTTTTGGTGTATTTTTCATATTTTTGGGGATTTTATTGTTTCTAGATGCAGCGCTTTTGGCCATTGGAAATGTAAGTATTCAAAAAAGCTTTGATCCAGAAATACCAAAAAATCGTTCGTGACCCTGCTATTATACCGAAAATAAGTGGTTTGTCATGAAAAATGTGGTTTTATTTCAGCTTTTGTTCATAGTTGGAATAACCTTTGTCATTGGAGTTCAGCGAACTTTAGTATTTTTCTTCGAAGTGAGAAAATTGAAAGGAAGTGCTCTCTTTTTTGGAGGTAAACTGAGTTTTCCATAATTGAGTTATGTAAAATAACTTTTTCAGGTATTCTCATCGTCCTACTAGGCTATCCACTTTTTGGAATTATCCTTGAAATTTGGGGATTCATTTGGTTGTTTGGGTAAGTCTTATAAATTTTCTGATAAAAAAGAGGTTGTTTATTTCAGAGGATTTCTGCCCGGTATCGTGAATTTATTGAGAAGCATTCCCGGAATTTCGACATTGACATATTTGCCTGGAATTCGGCAGGTGAGCTGATGATTCAAAAAATTCTTAGTTCGAATCAAAAAAAATTAAATTCTAAACAAACATAGAAAAAAATATAAATGTAAAAAGAGAAAGATAGGGTGCGATTCGGATAATTTCTCTTTCTCATGAGCATATAATTATTTTTCTAAATCTTGATAAACATCCTATAATAAAACGAATTCATGGTTCAGGTTAAACTCAGTTTTCTTCTCAAAAAAAAAATAAATAAATAAATAAATTCACTGTTTCTTGAATTGCCTTCAATTATCACTAGACTCTGATAATTGTTCATCCAGAAATATTATAACTAGTTCAAAACGTTCAGAAAATTAGCGTAGGTGATTTTCAATAACAAAATTTCACACCGAGGCAACTATAGGTTAAAAATTGAAAAACAACATTTGCAATGAAACGTTTGATTTTTAACATTTGATGATTATGGAAAAATATATCCGGTTTTAAAATTTAAAAAAAAACTGTCAAAGAGATCTCATTTCCTTTTCTATCCAAAGCGACAAAACTCGAATAAAACATTTTTTTTCAAACCATTTTCTGGATGAACAGAACTTCATTAAAACGATGAAAAATGTTTCAAAGTTTCAGACGCATTAAAAATTTATTGATATTGGTCAGTAATTAAATTTTACTTGTGAAGTTCTTTCTTTCAGAAAACGGGTTAGGGTCAGAAAATAACTTCAGAATTACTAAAAAAAACGTCAAAAGCAGATCATGCAAAAGAAATTTTCAAAATTTGTTTCAAAACAACCAGGAACCCCAAAAAAGAATAATTTTCTCATAACACAAAAATGTTATGAAAACTAATTTAAAATTCTTGTCACGATGTATACTGAAAATCATAGAAAAAAGTGACCAAAAAAACACCTCAAAAATTCCATTTTCCAGATCCTCGATCGTCTAGCACCTGAGTCCAAATATCCAGTCTAAACAATCATTGCCACCATGCCAGAACAAAATAAATGTCAAAAATTGGTCTCGAAACGAAATCGGCTACGTCCATATATATTATGTATCTTCTTCTTCATGGGTTTTCAAAAAATCGTGATTTTTTAACTTTCCCGTTTTCCCGTCTGATTTATTTATTTATTATTTTTGCTTAGAACGCTCAAATCAACTTTTCTGTATAATGTAATTATTTATTCGATCATATAAATAGTAGGAATTTTGTTGAAATTATGAAGTCTGTCTAGTTAAATTTCGTTGGAATTGCGATTTTTTATTTTTGGAGCTCAAAATAAGCAAATATGCTTCATTGAACATTGTTAATTTCAAAAATTCGAACAAAACTATTGTTCTGAAGTGTGACCATCAGATTTCCGTTGACAAAACATCGAGTAGGGCTTACCCTAGTAAAATGACTTCAAAATTTTCGTTTTTCGATGTTTTGAATCCCGAAAAATGAGCAATAGTGCTCCATTGATCACTATCTTGATGCAATTCAATCAAATCTCAATTTCCGGTGATCCCTAAACTAGTCCTGATTTGCATCACGGTTGTGTTATTATTGTTCCATCGAAGTTCAAAAGGTACACCTTATCGTCATTTTTCGTCGTCTTGTCTATCCCCTCCACATTTCGCCTTATCTCTCATCACTCCGATCAATTTTCAGGGGCAAAAGAAGGCGGAGTTGACGATCTGTGTGTTAGTTATATAGAAAATTGAAACTGTGAAAAAATCATAGTTTTTTCGAAGATGTTGAGCCGACTAACGAGAAGTGTTGCATTGGGTGGAAGTGGATTCAGATGCGCGTCTAGTGCTTCGAATAATTTGTTCACAGCGGCGAATTTGACGTCAGATCCATCGAAGGTGAGTGGCTTTAAAATTTATTTAAAAAAATCTTCGGCTAACAATCAAAACTGAGATTGAATAAAAACTAATTTTATACAATAAAATATAGTTTTCAGCCTAAAGTTCTACTGAAAAATCGAACAATGTTAGACTAAAAACTACCATACTTTTTTTTTTTTGAAAATTTCACTGTTTCAACATATTGTTCATTAATTGTTCATTTATTATAAAATTACTAGTTCCACATTACTAATCGTTGTAGTTCTTGACAATAAAAACTCCGGTTTTGATTCAAAAAATTATCCATCTTCGAACCACAAACTTCAAATTACCGAACCTCATTTTTACTTCGTTGAAACTCATTGCATTTTCAAAAATTACTGTTTCCACCTATTCATTGAATCACTTGGAATAAGTTCAGGGATCATTAAAAAACCTGCCTAGTGATTAAATATGAAAACATATTTTTTCCCCACTGAAAATACTTTCCTTCTAGTTTAGTGTTTCATTTCTTGAAATTAGTAAGAATTTTAAATTTTGTTTTTTTTTCTTTTTCAAAAAATTACCTTATTAGGTAATTTTTCGGGTTTTCAATTATATGACTTTTCAATTCGAAAATAAATATAACTGTGTTTCTGTATGAATATTTCAACTGGTCGTTATTTTTTAATTTCATAAAATGCAATGCTTTTTATTCCAGAAAACATTATGGGGTGATGCAGATGCTAAAAAATGTGCATTTTTTAAATTGAAATACAATGCAGGAAAATCACGTTTAATTCTTTTTTACATAGGAAATGTCATTTTTTTGAATTAAACGTACGTTTTTTTGAGGTTCCTGCATTGTATTTTATTTAAAAAAACGCACGTTTTTTAGCATCTGCATCACCCCATTACGGGACATTTCATTATTTTACTTTCAAACTGACATTTATTCTCCAAAAGTTTCAAGAAAAACAATGATTGATCGCAACAACTGAAAAAATAAACAGAACTGATTTTTGATCGGATCAAGGTCATACATTGTCTCATGTGTTTCTCATTGTTCAAAAAAAAAAAAATTACTGAAACTACAAAGATTGCGCTTTAAAAACCTAAAATAAGTACGATTTCAAAAATCATTAAAAAATGCCAAAAAGTTCTTTGTGCGATAAGAAAATGGCTAGCTTTAACAAATAAAAATGATATTTATTTCAGGTTTTGTTCGTTGAAGATGATCGTCAACAAACCTATGGGGAGTTCGTTAAACGAGCCGGACAATACGCGACCGCTTTGACCGAGAAATATAATATCAAGGTGAGGATATTGATTTTTAACTAAACGGATATTTACGAAGTAGAATTTAGGCGATCTAAAAAAATATATAAAAACAAAATATAGTAACTAACATGCAGTTCATCAAAAATTACAGTTCAAGCTGCTTTCTCAGTATCATAAGAGATTTGTGTGTGCCAAAGTTTTGAGAATCCAGAATTTCCAACGAGGCTCTTCTGTTTTCTGGCCAAAAGTTATCACCATATTTCTCATGATCTTTCAATGATGCAAATCCAATGTTCGACTAACACATGCATCTATTTATGTTTCCAAAAAAAAATAACACAACTAAACGTCACAAGATCATTTCACCTCGATAAATGATAAGCAACCCATGTGTATGTGTGTTCTTTAAACACGTTTAATGAGAACTTGAACTGTGATGCTAGGGATAATTGTGTTTGTTGTTTCAATGATTCTCTTTTCTTGATGAAAAGTTCAGATAGATCAATTTTCAATGGAGAAAGTTTGTGAAAATATTGCCAAATTAGATTTGGAAAGATCATTGAGAACGCATAATATCTAAAATTTCATCGGTACCACGCGCCCCGTTGGACAAAGCACGCGACGCAAGACGCAACGCATGATTTTCTCATTGAAAAGTTAGCGTTGCGTGTCTGCGGAGCGTGTTTTTCCATGGAACGCGTGGTACCGATACAATTTTGGACTATAACATTTACTAATTGTGAGTGAATTGCAAACATTTTCAAAAATCCAGAAAAAAAAGGAATTCTTTGTTCCAATAAATTCTTGCAAAATTGCATTTAAAGGTTTACTGTTTCAGTAAAATCAAAAAAAAAAATCCGAACACTGGAATCCTTCGATTCTGACATGTCTGCAGTTGATAAATACCTTGAAAAATTGAAGACGTATTTTTTTGTGTAAAAATATAAGATAAAATTGAGTACTAAATCAAAAATACATATTCACATAAAACTTAAAGATATGATAGTCGTCTACGAATTATTATTTTCATCTAGGTTGAAATGTTCTACAAACTGAACTTTTTTTACTGTTTCATGAAATCTTTGAACATTCCAACTGTGTTCTAATCTTAGTTCTGTCGTCATCATGTAAAAATTAACTTTAAAAAAACATTTTGCTCCAGAAAGGCGATCGTGTTATGGCCCGTGTCTCAAAATCCATCGACACCGCTGCTCTTTACATTGCTTGCCTCCAAATCGGAGCTGTCTACATTCCAGTCAACCCAGGATACACTGAATCAGAAGCCGCTCATTATATCAAAGATGGAACTCCATCACTTCTAGTCACTTGCAACGAAGAATTGGATAAGACTTTCAAGTAGGAATCCTTAACATGAAAACTCTAACATTCAATGATTTTTTCCAGAGATCAGATCAGTGTGCTTAATGAGTTGAAGTTGGCCAGTGAAGCTGGAAGTATGAAGCAATGTACCGATGTTGAGCATGTAGAGAAGCTCGAGCCCGCATGTGTCTGCTACACTTCTGGAACTACCGGACTTCCGAAAGGAGCTATTTTGACACATGGAATGTTGGTCAACAATGCTATTGATATTGTTAGAGAATGGGGATTCACTGAGCATGATAGAAATCTTCATGCACTTCCATTTTACCATGTCCACGGACTCTATTATTCACTCCATTCATCGCTTTTCTCACATTCGACTTTGATCTGGAGATCTAAATTCGAAGTTGAAGATTTTATCAAGCATATGGAGACAGCCACTGTTGTTATGGGAGTGCCGACTTTCTACTCGTAAGTGTAAATTAAATGTTTTATAATGACCAAGCTGCAAAATAATAGTTACGTTAAAAAAGTAATTTATTGGAAAAGTTCTCTCAACGTCTATAAATATCTGTAGCTCATTAGAATTGATGAGTCATGATATTTTTAAGGACGCGAACAAAAGATTTCCATGGTGTGAACAAATTATGCAAATTTTTCAAAATAACTAAATTGTTAGAAACAGTATTTGGTTAACCAATAAAACAATGTTAAAACAGTACATTTTCAAAATATTTTGGAAGTTAGAAATTAGAATATTAAAGTCAAATTTATCGTTTCGTGAAATGTTTAGAAAAACTACGTTTTTTTCACTGTTTCAAGTTACTCATAATCATCAAGATAGGTTCGAACCAAGATTGTCTTTTGCGATGTCCAAAGCTGAAAAAAACCACGAAAAAAATTGAAAAAAATCGTTCAAAGCACCCTCTCTGTTTCACACACTATTTCGTTCCTTCGCGTCGAGACCTTTGACAGTACTCTCGAAATAGCGTGTGAAACAGAGAGAGTTGGACTTAAACTTTAAACGATTTTTATTCGTGATTTTTTGTATTTTTTTCAGCTTTGGACATCGCATTGCGCTTTTTTTCACAATAATAAAATTAGCATTGAATGAAAATTAGCATAATGATCATTGTCGCTGCTTCATGTGATATCACTCCTATTTCAGCCGTCTGCTCAATAGCAAGAACTTTACCAAAGACACAATCAAAAGTGTTCGTGTCTTCCTCTCCGGATCTGCTCCACTCTCATTGGCCACCATCGAAGACTTCAAAAAACACACCGGACACACAATTCTCGAAAGATACGGTATGACTGAGACCGGGGTCATCACCACTAATCCACTCAATGGCGTCCGCAAGGCCGGAACTGTCGGCCCAGCTGTTCAAGGAACTGGAATTCGAATTAGTAAAAATGGAGGAATTGAGACTTTGACCAATGCCATCTTTGGTGGATATTGGAAGAATCCAAAGAAGACCGCAGAAGAGTTCACTGAGGATGGATGGTTCAAGACTGGAGATGTTGGATTCCTTGATGAAGATGGTTATTTGACAATTGGTGGAAGATCCAAGGATATGGTCATTACTGGCGGACTCAATGTATATCCAAAAGAATTGGAAGACTTCATTGACACCTTGCCATATGTTGAAGAATCGGCTGTTATTGGTAAGTTCTAACAGTTATTGGGGTCAATTTTTGAATTATCTGAAAAATTTTAGCATCCCCACATCCTGATTTCGGAGAGGCTGTTGTCGCTGTTGTTGTGCCGACTGATAAGAATGTCGATCATAAGGAGTTTGAGAAGAATCTTATTGCTTTAATGAAGAAGAAGGTCGCCAATTATAAGGTGAGAACTTTTCATGATCCATATTGGATGTTTAGTGTTTGAAAAATTGGAAATTGCTTTTTATGAACATGTTGAAACAGAACTTTATTTCGAAAATCACACTCAAAAAGGTGTATGAAAACTTTAAAACTGTTCAAATTTTTCAACAAAATTAATATTCAATAAAATAGTTTTGTATGATAATAAATAATGAACCCATTTCGTCGGGTTTGTGCATAAAAAAAGGTTATGTATGAAAAATTGCCGTTCCAAAGTTTTCTAAAAAATCAAGTTCCCAGCTGTCCAAGCTCATCATTTCTCAAGTTGAATAACTGTGCCAATCAAAACATGGATATCGGTTAACTAATCGTTATAGTTGAGAATTAGCAATCACAAAATTAAATTTGACTCGCTTATATATTCCTTAGAAAAACAATTAATAATTTTTTTACTAATTATTCTGCTGAAAAAATCTATGTTTCTAGTTTTTGAAACAGTAAAACAAAAATCTCAATTTAAAATGAAACTAGTATGATAATATTTTCCAGGTTCCAAAACGTGTCATTATATTGAATGCTCTTCCACGTAATCACATCTCAAAAGTACAAAAGAAGGAGATGCGTGACACCTACAAAAACTTGTTCCAATAATTGCCGTAAGATTTTTTAAACTTTTATTTAGGAGACATTGTATATATTTGAAATTGTTTGCCATAAATTTTGAGGTCTGTAATTTTTACAATTTACTTAAAAGATTTTTGGTTCATCGATGCCATGAGTCTTTTAGTTTTATCACAAAGGATTATTAAAATCAATTCATTTATTATTTAAAAAAGATAAAATAATATATTTTCTAGGTTTCTGGTGAAAAGAAAACTCGTTGGGCGAAGGCATGAAAGGGTTATCACAAGTGAAATCTCAACTGTATGGGGAAAACTTGTTAGTAGAGATCAAATGGTAGAACAAAACATTTCGAATTATTGGAGATTATTTCCGAGTAATCGTTGTATCGTCTCACGGTCCCGTTGACGAGCACTCTTCTCCGCTTCGAGAAGACGTTCCAATTCCGCGATTCTCGCTTCCATTTGCGCATATTCTTCATCTTTCTTATGCTGATTCTCTTTGGCTTTCGCACGAGATTTTCGAACAGCATCGTTGTTCCGGGCTCGTTTCATTCTGTATTTTGGCTCCGCCTGTAAACAAATGGTTCGATTTCAAAAATTATTGAAATATGTACATACCTTCTCACGTTGATCTTTAAACTTATAATTTCTCGCAACCGTTTCTGGTGTGAATTCCTTTTGGCAAAGTGTTGGCTTCTTTCGATTTCGAGTGCTTCTTCTAAGCGGAGCTTGTTCCGAGTCACTGCTACTTCTCGAATCATCCCAATCTTCAGAATAATTGAAGTTTTGGGATCGCTTGACAGAACGAGTTGGCATTTTGGCAGGTGTTGCGACTTTTTTTTGAATTTCTAGAAATTAATAGTATTTTGTTAATTTTCTTACTTTAATTTTCAACTAACCAGGTTTTTCTCTTGTATAGTCATTCTGAATAGCTACCTCAATATCCGGGTGGTAGAGCTCGAAAATTCTATTGAATTGTTGAGAAGTGTGTGGCTCGTACTGCGCATGCTCTATGAATGGATTGTTGTCTCGGGAAAAATGAGCCTCATCGTATAAAAGCCTGGCTTTGGTGAGCTCGTTTTCATTCAATTCAACGTCATCAGGTGGAACGTCGAGATCCTGAAAGAAAAAACTTGACATTTGTCATAATATGAGGTCGAGATCGAAAAATTGACAGGCACGATTTTCTTCACATGCAAAAGGGGTTTTCGGGTGTGGTAAACATCAGAGTTGGGCGGAAGTCATTTTTTGAAAAGTCGGAAGTCGGAATTAAAATTTGTTTTCCGGAAGTCGGAAGTCGGAAGTCGGAAGCTCTAAAACGTGCGGAAGTTGGAAGTCGGAATTCGGAAGTCGGAAGTCGGGAGTGCTTTTGGTGTTTATTTTTCCGTCCGAACACACATTTTTGTTTGTAAAAATTAGATAAACTGAACAAAAATTGAGAAAAATACGGAAAACTGATTTTGCGATGGAAAAATAGTGTTTTTTTACTATTAGATGAGCCGACATCCGATCATTGGACTGAACATAAAAAGTCGGAATTAGAATTTCCATTCGCGGAAGTCGGAAGTCGGAATCAAAATTTTCACTTCCGGAAGTCGGAATTAGATTTTACACTTCCGGAAGTCGGAAGTCGGAAGCGCTAAAAAGGTCCGGAAGTCGGAATTCCGGCCAACTCTGGTAAACATTATGATGATGATCATATTTTTCACCGAAAAAAATAATTGACACAGATTTTCTTCAAATTTTCAGACAAACGGTTTTAGGTATGGTGAATGTCATGGTGAAGTTTATTTTACATCAGAATCGAGGTGCATCTGAGTTTTCACCTATTTAAGGTACAAAGTTGTCTGACACATGCTCTTTAAACATTCAAAAAAACGTTTGCAGGTATAGTGAATATCATGGTGAAGTTCATTTTAAACCGGAAAAAATTGACTGAACCAAATTTTCTTAAAATTTTCAGACATACGGTGTATGGTGTGTTGAATATCATGACGATGGCCATATTTATCAACAAAAAAAAAATTGCACCTGAGTTATGATCTTATTTTTAGGTCTGGAATTTTTCAGATAAGGGGATTACTGTGGAACTTGGGACGGTACCTATTGTTCATCCAAATGTTTTTAAATTTTGGACCTGCAATGACCAGGTGCAGCTCCATTCTGGTGAATAATGAACATCACCATGATGTTCACCAAACCCGAACAGCTTTATCTGAAAATTTCTGCAAAATTTGTGTCAGTCACATCTGGTTCAGAAATAGGTGAAAAACCAGATGCAGTTTTTCATGCTGAAAAATAAACATCACCATGATGTTCGCTATGCCCGAAAACCTCTAATTGCATCCCCCAAAAATATAAATTTTGAATTTGAAATCTCTCGCGCGTGTTGCGTGCACGCGGAACGTGTTTGCGTCGCGGTTTCAGTGTAAGTGTGAAAACCGCATCGCATGATCTCTGCGTATCTCAAGCGATCAAAAAATAAATAAAAACTCACTTGGAAGCAAGCCAAATAATTGTCCAAATCCAATTCAGTTTCCATGAAATCGCAATTTCTAGTGACACGATCACGTTCTTGCAAAGAAGCCGCCTCATCCAACGAGCTCTGTAAAATATTTAATTTTCCTTTAAAATTTACTAAAATAAAAATTTGACAATTTACCTGTCTTCCAAATCCAATCCAAGTCGATGGATTATTTTGTGAAGTTGTTGGCTCAGGCAAGCCAGGGAAATCAAGGGTTTCAGGACGAAACATTGAAAAAACTGAAAAAATGATGATAAATAAGTGGAAAAATCGATTATTGAGACAAGAAAAAAAAACGCAAACGCAAATGCAAAAGTTTCTAGCCATGAAAATGAGGAGGAGGGGCGCGGGTGGCCAGCGAGTAGAAGCAGAGAAACAAAGAAAAACAACAAAATAAAGATTACGGTCGCGCGCTAGCGATCGCAGAAAAAGTAGGAAAATGACTATGACTCATCCATTTTATCATCAAGTATTGTTGGAATGACAGCAGATAACTAACTATGCTGTTTTTATTAGAAAAAATTGTGTATTTTAGCAGAAAAATGTAGGTAACCAGTCTTTTGTTAAAAATACCCACACATTTTTGAATTTCTATTGACAATTAAATAATGTGAAAAAAAAACAATGGAAATATGTATTTTACGAGAAATATGCCGTTCAATAGTATTTTGGATGCACGCAACACGCTTTTTTAGAACAGCCATCTCATACAAATAGAGTGCTAAAAATTAAAGATCATTGATCTACCAGAAAATTTTGGGTTTGAAAATTTAAAACAAAACGCCAGTTTATTGAACTAAGCATAGGAAAAATGTTAGATAGTATATCCATTATTTTTTGACTTGCTTCTGAGCTAATTTAATTAAAATTTTCAATCAGATTTCTCAATATTCGAAACCTGGACCTACAATTTTGAGGAACATAAAATCTATGTAAATCACAAGAAAAAAGGCAGCTATCTTGATCTTTCGAAAGTACGCAAATCAACAAAATTATTGTAATAAGTTTTTGTTGAATTTTATAATCCAAAATTCAATCGGTACCACGCGCTCTATTGATAATGTGCAATTTTCTATGACTGAAAGCGATTTTCAGCGTATTTCGACATCAGAATCGGATTCTACGAGTCAGAGCACGCCAAGAACATTGTTGTTTTCATATCGAATAGTTTTGTTCTGGAAATATTTAATGCTGAAAATTGGAACTACAGTAATCGCGTGGTAGCGATTGAACTTGAACAATACATTGTAGAAAAAAATATTGGGAAAAAACGATCAAAAAGTTAAAACATATTATGTGTAATTAGCTATGCTATAGGGTAACTGTAGGGTTGTAAACGGGTGAGACGGGCGACCCGTTGTTTTGTTTGACGCCCGCCGCGCCCGCTTGTTTGTCTGTTTGTTTGACACCCTTTCATGTTGTTTTTAGGAAATATTTCAACATCTGTTTCAAAAAATATATATGTGGACTCTATAAAAGTGTATTTGTAATAAGTAAAAAAAAGATATTGGGGCTGGTTGTGAAATGTACATACTCCATCTCCAGAAAATAATGAGAATAAATATTAGACGGACAAAAAAAAAATTAGGTAAAAATAGTTATTTGAAATTGAATAGTAAATCTTGAAATTGATTTAAAACCATGTTCTTGCAATAATTTACTAAAAAATAACACTGATGAGTCCATCAATTAATTACCTAAACACGTGTGAAAGGGAAAGAAGAAACAGGAAAATGGATATAAATAGGAAAAAAGAGTACAACTTTGCACCGCGCAAACGATGAATATACACCATATGGAAAAGAAGCTTTCAAAAAGATTTCAAATCAATTCAACAATGAGATGTATTCTGAAATATAACAAATCAACATTCACGTCATGTCAGCGCAATGAAAAACAGCAATTTGCGAGGTTGAGAGAGACGCAGAGAAAAGTTCTCCGAGAGAAGTACAACAGTGAAAGTTTCCATGGCCGACTGGTTAACGGGCGTGTCTTTGAATCGAACGACGGCGCCGAGCTCTGGTTCGATTCCCCCACGCGCCAAAACTTTTTTATTATTTTTCTTTGTTTTTCAAATTTAATTTTTTACAACAGATACTAAAAAATACAGTCTCGCAAATATTTTGAGTACATTTTTGAGTTTCGAAAACACATTAAACTGTAATTTGAAAAAAAAAAGAAAAAATAATAAAAAAGTTTTGGCGCGTGGGGGAATGGAACCAGAGCTCGGCGCCTTCGTTCGATTCAAAGACATGCCCGTTAACCAGTCGGCCATGGAAATTTTCACTGTTGTACTTCTCTCGGAGAACGTTTCTCTGCGTCTCTCTCAATCTCGTCAATTGCATGCTGACATGACGTGATTTTGGATTTTTTTCATCTGACAATGATTTCGAACGTTGTGGAATATTACGGTCATTTGTCCAAGTACCACCGCTGTGAAAGTGTCGATTATCATCTTCTCGCGAAACGGTAAAAAATAATTCATTGAAAACTGTGTCCTTGTAATAATATACTAAACGCTAACATTAATAAGCCGTGCAATTTTATTACCAAAACCCGTGTGAGAAGGTAAGAAAAATGTAAATGAATCAAAAAGAGCATAATGAGGGGAAAAAAAGCACAAATTCATAAATTTACCATATAACAAAAGTTTGTAAGTTCCAGGAAGAAAAAAGGCTTCAAAGAGATTTTGTGAATCAATTCAACAATGAGATGATTTCAAAAATAAAACAAAGAAAAGTTTAAAGGTCCTAGATCAAAAACGATTAGTGTGAAAATGTTTATCGTTGTTTTATGAAACAATAAAAAATTCATTTAATTTTTTTCAGAGTGAAATTCTCAAAAAAGAAGCTAACGTTTCAAACTCCGAACTGTAGAAAAATGAAAAAAAAAATGACAATGATGGTACTGAAAATATGAGAAATGTCTATGAAAAAAAAAGAAGTAAAACTATTTTTCACATTTCGAAAAGTCTTCAAGTTGTTTTTCATTTCCAAATAAATAAAGTATTGAATATAAGTACGTATTGCTTCAAAACATTTTCTTTGAAAATGTAAATATTCAAAACTTGAGTTCAGAATTTCACAAAAAAAAAAATAAAAAGATAATAATTTTTGTGCTAATTTTTTGTGTTGTTGTAATGATAACATTTTAATATGAGAAAAAATTAAGAAAAGAGAAGTGAAAGTATTTTGCGGGCTGATTGAAAAAATGGTATCTGTCACTTTTTTTTCAATAATTATTTTGTTGTTGGTTTTTTTGTTTGCAGATGTGTACTTTTCAATAGAATACTATAAACATTAGCTTTTTAGAAACAGTTTTTTTTTCTATCATTTTTATTGAAGTTTCTAATATCAAAAAAAATTAATTTTTTTCAGAAAAGTTTTTTATCCCGAAAATGAAGTTCATCGTCATTATTTCGTTGTTTGTGGCTGAAACATCTGTGCTAGTCTGTTAATTGTCAAAATTTTCTGAAAATATAAAAACTCTACAATTTTTCACTGTTTCAAAAGTTCTTATTAGTTTTTTATAACTTATCAGTTCAATTATACTGTGGAAATTGTCTTTAACATTTTTCGTGATATAAAATTTTCAAAAAGCAAAATAACACTATAGAGCTGAAAACCTAGAAAAAATATAGAATTTAAAATTAAAACTAGTGCTCCACAGTGTTTGATTTTTTTCATTTTCTAACGAATCTCCATCTGAACGGTGATTCTCTAAAAGCTCACAAAATACTTTGGAGAATTGAAATGAATGATTTCACTATTAAAAATATACAGATTTTCAAAACTTTGATAGAGAGAATAAATTCTTGGTATTTTCCCAAGATTTTTAGTTTGCCTCAGATATTTTCAAATAATTCAGTAAAAAAATACGGATCGAAACTGTTTTCAGTTCCAAAATGATACGAATTATCAGAGTTGTTCTGATTTTCTTGGCATTATGGAGCGTGTTATGAGGTTTTCCAAAAAAAAATTAAGGAAACAGTCTTGAACACGCTTTAAAAATTTTTTGAAACAGTGAAAAGATGAAAAAAATATTTGTTTTCTCTTCTGAAAACTTGAATTGAGCATTCAGGTCAACTTTAGTGATCATGATGACACATTGATGTATTACTGTAGAAAAAGAGATCATTTTTTCGCATCACAAAATAATTATTCACTTTACTGTTTCAGAATTCAATTAAAACTTTGAACAGTTTTCTGTTTCAGTTTTTCCATTCTCGAAGCAGATAAACATAATTCTCTGATAATTATTCAATTCAATACAGTAAAAAAAATTTTTACGGCATTGTTGAGCTGCAAAATGTTTTGTGAAAAGTTCTGTGAAAATGTTCTTCTTCGAAAAAATCAATCAAAAAAAAAAAATAGTATTCTTACTTACTCACTAGAGAATACATATCTATTTTGATGATAATAGCCAGATTTTTCATGAGTTCTAAAATGCATTTTTTGTGATAAACAAGTTCTCACAATTTTGGGGGTCTTAAAACCTGAAACAATTTGAAGATGACAGTTGTCAAACTTCATTGGTGGTGTCGATGCTGGCTTTAATGAATGAAAAATGCGATTATTTCTTTCAAACGTTTTTGAAACAGATTTTCATAGACCTTTGCAGAATTGTGAGATAATAATTTAAAAATTAAATTAACTATCAGAAAAATCATGTGAAAAATCAAAAATCACACCAACTTGTTAAAAACTCATAGATTTTTCGAAACAGTAAAATTTTATTTGGAAAAGTATTTTTTTAATCCATGCATATGTATATTGTTTTAGTTTATCCAGACTTTTCAATTGAAAATTTTTTCCTTCCAAAAATGTTTCATCTTTTTGCACATATGGTTTCTCTTTTTATCCTTACTTCCTATTCCATCTGGTACTTATTTTACGATAACTTCTATTCAACCACCCGTTTGTTTATAAGTTTAGTTATATGATCTATTTTTGTTCACCGCCAAGCCGTAAATTAACTATTTCTAGCCCAAGCTGCGGATTTGAAAAATGTTGAGAATTATTACAGGGAAATTTTACATAAATCGATAAGGTTCTTGAATTTTTGTAATGGAAGTGATGTTCGGGTTTCACACTTACAAAAGTCCAAAAACTCACATCAAACTAATCAAAAATGAAATTGGTAATTTTTATGAAGAAATTTGGAAACAGTAAAAAATCAAAAGTACTCTTACTCAGTTCAAAATCAAACGTTTTCCGTTATAACAACTGGAATTATAGAAATCTATTTTTTTAAATTTCATGATATTATTTGGTTTCTACAGGTCAGAAAACTTGGTTCTCCAAAATTCCAGATTCTCTGCTCAAACTAAAACTTTGCAACTTGCCTTCACCAGCACCGACAACAGACTTTCCAACTGTGTGGACCTTCAACATGTGTTCATCAAAGATGCGGTATATGGACCCTGAGTTATGATGTTTATTATTGTTTATAATAAAAAAGAGAAGAAGCAAAAATGTATTCGCGGCTGGTTGTAAATGATTTCTGTCTGCGCAATGTGCACATTGTCATTTGCCTCACAGAAACTTTTTTTTGGTTAGCTCCCTTTTTATTGTCTTATATATATTTTTTATATTTTTTATTTTTTAGGTACATACATATCCAAACTCTCTTGCCAGAAATGATGCCATGGAATGCGAAATACATCTCATTCGATTTCTGCGATCCAAAACATCTAAGATGCTCGGAATGTCCGACTAAAGTTCGCTATAAAAAAGAGTTCGATAAGTTGAAGATATCCATTATTCGGCATATCAAGAGGCACAGATGCAATCAAGGACAACAGTACATCGTGAGTTTAGAGGAGCATATCATAAGGATAATTTCGCATCTGGTTACTGTCGTTTTCCACAACTTGAAGGAGGGGGAGTACGGGTATTGGGCAAGTAGATCTTATAGGTCAGTCATGAAACTTGAAAATTTTTTTCTGGGCCTTACTGGGCCTTAGTCGATAGTGTTTCAGTACTATATAGAGTGTGCTCTTTCATTAAATTTGGAGATCCCCGAGAATAAGGTGAGATTGTTATTTTCAAAAAAAAAACATGAAAAAACTTGAAAATATGAAATTTCACTCTGATATTATACTGAAAAATCAAATAAAATCAACCCGAAACGACCTAGAAATTTAATTTTATGACATTTTAATCCGATTTTCCTGATTCTGGCCAAGCTATGCACCTCAAACGTTAAAAATAAATAACCTGCCAGTTTTATTCAAACAAAAAAAAATCAAAAGTTGTGTGTCTCGTTAATTAGTTTTTCGAAGAATGATGAAAATAACGCCCATTTTTACAGATTTGAATTTTTCCATCTTTAGAGTGTTTCAAAAAGTATCTAATTTCAAAAATTGAGTGAAATAAATAACCAACTTTTAATTTCAGCTCGACATTGCCAGATATGGAATTATGATTATGGTATGCTTCCGAAGTGGTGAAAAACTCAAGCGACTCGATCAAAAAGTACAATCTGGCGGTGAACGAAGTGTGTCAACAATGCTCTACCTACTCGCCCTTCAACAACTCTGCCCAGTTCCCTTCAGATGTGTAGATGAGATTAATCAGGGTTAGTTTTTTGTTGCTAAAGCTATATTTCACCAACAACTTCAATTATTTAGGTATGGATCCGACAAACGAGCGAAAAGTATTTGAGATTATGGTGAGCTTGTGGAGTGGCGATGGCGCCATATCCAAGACTCAATACTTTTTGTTGACCCCGAAGTTGTTGCATGGATTGGCGATGAATGATCGAGTTACGGTGCAAATTGTGCATAGTGTGGTGCCGAGTAATTATAAGGTGAGTCAAAAAGAAAAATGGTGAATGAAATGGTCATCGCCAACAATGTAACCAACAATCTAAAAATTCCTGGAATGAAGCAAACATTTGCTGAACAGTTGTATAAATACTAAGTTTAAATGTATCGATTTACAAATTTAGTTTCTTGATTTCTAAATATTATTTACCATTCATTTTTTTCAGAATTGGGATACACCGAAATATCTGGCTGCGACGAGAGCGAAATGTGCAATATAACACACAGAAACAAAACAACATCTTGTGCTATACAAAACTAATATTTTTTTGTCGTTTCTTTTTTCCCCTATAGATTTTTTCGCCTCTCCATGTTTTGTTTGTATATTTTGAAATGATCTCTGTCCCGGTTGATAGTTTTACCTTATTTAATATAAAACTTTTTGAATTTAGTGAACGTGTTGATTATAGTTTTCTACGTTTTGTCGTGCAGCATTCGCTGGAGTTTACATGTTTTATTTATCAGGGTTACAGGGAGTTTATCGATCAATGGGAGATCAAGTATTTTGAATTTTGAACATTTTTGCTCATTTTGGAAATAATGATTTGTGGATTTCAGAAACCGTAAATTTTAGAACTTCAATATCGAATGAATAGCAAACAACTTCACAGATAAAACAATAAGGAGAATACATACGAAATTTTCAAAAATAAATTGGAACCTTTCATTTTCAATTTCTTTTTCTGTCAGTATTCAATGAGAGTAGTGGTTTTTTTTTCAAAAATCATTTCTTTTCATAAAAAATAATGTTGAATCGACTGAAGGGAACTCGAGAACCTTTCTTGTAATTAAAAATGTTCCTTTTTTAAATTGTGAAATTATGTCTTCAAAACCTCTTTTCAAACATCAGATTTTGCAGCCACCTTTTTCAAATTTCTAATATGGAAGAGGATGCCAAAAAAAGGTAATTCAGTGTAATTTTTCACTCCCAGATATCCTATATTCTAGCCTGTCCAACGTTCGGTGTTCCGATTGCTGAAATGGAAGTTCAACTCGCTGAATATCTCAACTCCATCGATCCCCATGAAGAATATCCAAACGATGTGAATCGATTAAAACCCCATCATATTCGGGTGATTGGCGCTATGGGTGATTCGCTCACCATTGGCTCGAGAGCGCAGAATTGTTTAGAGGATTTCACGCAAAGATATCCTGGAAACGCGTATTTCACTGGCGCGGATTCAGAAGTTGAAGAGCATTTGACGATTATGTGAGAAACAAGAGTTCTTCTTGTGATGGTCTTGTTTTTTCCAGATATTTTCCGATTTATCTCTTCGAAAACGGGGCAAAAGTTATTGCCAGGTAGTCGAGGAGTGGATTATGGTCCGAATACAATGTTCAACGTGGCGGTGAGCGGAATGACGTGTAGAGATTTGTCGAGACAAGCGGAAGAGCTCTATTCTCGCTTGGCTAATGATCCCGAAGTCATGTTGGAAGAGGATTGGAAAATGGTAGTGTTATGGATTGGCACAAATGATGTTGGAACTTTGGGAAGAAGAGAATTCGTGAGTCATGAATCTTTGTCTTCCATTTAAAGACTTTCTTTCCAGGAACCGATTTCTGGCGAAGAATATAAGGAGGAAATCGAGAAAGCTCTCACTATCCTGAGATCTAAAGTACCGAGAACTATTGTGATGCTTGTCGGAGCGTTCCAACCGGAATTATTGATCGAGGCGGAAGATATCATGCGAGATGGGTAGGGTGATAAACCTGAGAAGCAATATCACGAATTTTCTAGAAAGCGCCCGAAATCTTTGGAGAATCAAAAAAAGATCGATGAGCTCACAAGAGCCTATCAAAATTCTCTTTTTGAAATTCAGAATGAGCGAAAATTCAACGATCGAGAATTCACAGTCATTGTTCAATCATTCGGCACTCAATATAAACACCCTGTAACTGATGTAAGAGAGTTTAACTTTTTTTTTTACTATTTATAAATTTATAAAATTATTTTCAGGATTCTGGAGCGTTTAAAAAAGAGTTCTACGCTGTCGATGAGTTCCATTTGAGCAAACTTGGCCATGCGGTCATTGCAAAGTATATTTGGCAGAATATTTTCGAGCCTGTTGGCAGGAAAACGACGAGTGCGAGGTTGGGAGATTGGAAAGAGACGATTTATCCGCTGAATGGGGATAATGCTTTGATAAAAACTGTTGGTAATAGTTGAGAAGTTTTTTAAACGAATTTTTAATAAAAAAATTCTCTTGTGTCTGTAATAGAGCATGGAATTTTTTTCGATGGGTGTCCTTTACGTTAAGAATTTGAATTTTATGTTCAATGAAATGATCATGATCAAGTTATCTTTTAAAATCTCGAGATAAAAAACGTGAACTACTAACAGAAAGCGCCTATGTGGAATTTTTCATCATAAAAACGCCGAATCAGACTGTCTGATGCAGTTTTGAACGAAGAACAAGTCAAACAACAAGGATAAACAAATCTATGCATCTATCAGTTGCTATTCTTTTCCTTGCAACCACTATCGGTAAGTTAATTGAATACAGTAAAATTGTTACAAAGATTATAACTTTGTTTTTTTCTCAGCGAATCGAAGATGCTACGCTGATGTGAGTTGAAAAACGATTTGAGGTATCACATTGCGCAGCAGAAAACTACGGGAGTGAGAGCAGAATCATATAACGTTGGGTTAGGTAGAGAAGGGGTTAAAAAATGGAGTGAAGTAGCGATGTTATACTATACATTTAAGCTACCTGAACTAACAATTGTAAGAGCTTGCCAAATTATCTCATTCCATTGAAATATATTTTTGTTCTTCGAAGATAGTTGAATTTTAATAGAGTTGTCAATAGATTTTTGTATTATTTCGAGTTCACGTGCAAATCGATATGTTCTGTAGTTCTTTTTTCTGATTTTTTAAAATTCTTGGCTTCTTTTTGGGAATATGTTGAAAAAAAACAATTGGGATTTTTCACGACAAGAGTTGAATGTAGAAAAATGTTGTGTTTTTCCAACCAAAACTTGATATTGGGTTAGATTTTGTGTTCTTATTTGACATGACCTCTGAATATCAGCATTGAAGAATGTTTTTTTTTCACAATATATTGTTACAGCCAGATCCATGTCCTGTTGGTTCTCCACAAACGCGTCATGGCTCCGACGGAAACTCTTATTTTTGTCCGGAGGGAAACGTTCCATTTTCTGGAACAGTACGAAACAATCAAATTACGTGCTGCGGTGAGTAAGATGGGAAAACGGTGCGAGGGTTTCGAGAGGACCTGAAGTACTGGTCAAGTTTTGAAAAGAGGCAGAACCGTGAAAGAAAAAAAGGGGATGACCTAAAAACGGACCTGTTTTATGCTGATCAACACAGGTTGTGTTTCACTACACTGCAGATGACGAACTTTGCGGACGACAGTAATCCAAAAAAAATTATTCTGCAACCACTCACACTACTTGTGAAAAAAATTGGCTTCTAATTGAGAAATAAACTTCCAATTTTTCGACAAAACACACAAAAAATACCGTACTTTTCGAAACTTTGTTTAAATTTTAACGCCGCGAAGGAAAAATGAATGATTTTCGAAAACAAATATAAGTAGCAGTGAACATTAATCGCTATCAGTTGACTCTTTTTTTCTTTCACCACATGTATCGTCTACATGTTTCTTTTTAGTTTTTATTTTCGAAACATGTTGATCACAACAATAAATATATTTTCAGAACCCTCTTCTTATAAACCATGTGTTCACACAGGAATGCGTTCACGCTTTTTGTCAGACTATCAAAATCAACTCACAGAGTTTTACGCAATCAGTACAGATCTAACTCGGTATTTTTATAAGTTGTATACCTACGAAGTCAAACAAGGAAACAAACAGTTTCTATGTCGTAAGTAGTGANAAAAGAGGCAGAACCGTGAAAGAAAAAAAGAGCCAACTGGCAAGATGAACGGGATGACCTAAAAACGGACCTGTTTTATGCTGATCAACACAGGTTGTGTTTCACTACACTGCAGATGACGAACTTTGCGGACGACAGTAATCCAAAAAAAATTATTCTGCAACCACTCACACTACTTGTGAAAAAAATTGGCTTCTAATTGAGAAATAAACTTCCAATTTTTCGACAAAACACACAAAAAATACCGTACTTTTCGAAACTTTGTTTAAATTTTAACGCCGCGAAGGAAAAATGAATGATTTTCGAAAACAAATATAAGTAGCAGTGAACATTAATCGCTATCAGTTGACTCTTTTTTTCTTTCACCACATGTATCGTCTACATGTTTCTTTTTAGTTTTTATTTTCGAAACATGTTGATCACAACAATAAATATATTTTCAGAACCCTCTTCTTATAAACCATGTGTTCACACAGGAATGCGTTCACGCTTTTTGTCAGACTATCAAAATCAACTCACAGAGTTTTACGCAATCAGTACAGATCTAACTCGGTATTTTTATAAGTTGTATACCTACGAAGTCAAACAAGGAAACAAACAGTTTCTATGTCGTAAGTAGTGATAGCTCATTTTTGAAAAAAAAAACATCAATCGGTTTGAGCGTGGCCTATTGGTCATCTTTGGTACGACGTGTACAAGCCACAAGATGGCGACATTCCTTCATATGTCATTTTGCCAACGGGTTGGTCAGATTATTCGCTTCATTAAATAAAAAAAAAATTTTTTAGATCACAAAGATACAACAACTAAATTGACACGTTGTCACACTAACAAGAATTGTGCAGCTGGGGAATTCTGTGGTGATGTCATCAATAAATCGTGGGATCCAAAAATTGAAGGAACCTGCCGTGAGTCAACGGATAAGTCATGATTCCTTAAAAACTTATATTATCGAAATCATGGTCCCTGGCTAACTGGTAGTGCATGATCTATGTGCATTCACAACTTTTTTTTTTACAAGAAGATTTCTGGGTGACAAAAATTTTGCATGCATATTCACACCAAATTTTCCGAAATTCAAAAAACAACTCACCAAATAAATGAATTAATGTGTTAGCCCTTTAATTCATAACAGTTATGAATGTGTAAAGGAAAAAGTATATGTTGTAAAACAAAAATCAAGCTCGAGCGAAAAACCGCAAGCTTGTGGCCATTTATTGCAAACTTGCGACACCCTAAATTCACAGCTGCTATAAAAAACCTTAAATGTATTACAGAACATCATGACATAAAGTGTCTACAACATCGTCAATGTCCCGATGTCGATGAAAAATGCACAAAAAACTATAATAACCTAGCAAACGCAGATGGACAAGTACATTTCTGCTATGCAAGTGAGTTTGCGTAGTTGTGCAGAACAGATGTTTGTTTTCAGCTCCTAAAATCCCAGACGGACCGAGGACACCTACAATGCAGTACGCGATGCAATCATCCATCAAGAATTTGAGATTGTGTAACAATAACAATGACTGTAAGGTTGATCCTGCCGGAACTGATGAAAGTAGTATGTGTCATCTTACTTTGGCTCCTAATCAACAGAACTCACAACCCGCAAGATGGACTAGATTTGTTCCTAATTCGGATCCTGAAAAACCTGGTACAAAAAGCTTCTTAAACGGAATATGTGTGGAAGGTATGAATTTCTTATCAGAAAAAACTAAACGTTTACATACAAAAAAATGCAAAGTGATAATATTTTTGTAGCAAATACGCATTGTTTATTTTATTACAAAAATTTACGATAAACATGGAAAAAAACACAATGGAAAATTGGGAAATTTCATGAAAAAATTATTGGCACTTTACACATTTTTTGAAAAAAAATTTTTTGTTTTTTTTTCTGAAAATATTTCTATGCAGTTCAATGTTTTCGGGCAAGTGGATAAATAACAAAAATAGCTGACAAATTTGTAGTTATATTATCAAATTGAAAATAGATGAGAAAAATTAAATTCAAATAGAGAGGCGTGGATAAGTAAAGGTTACATCATCGTGAAGCGGAAAGAAGATATTTTGATATTTTCCCCAA